>BSBK01001728.1:4297500-4327500 GCA_027943335.1 Chamaecyparis obtusa | reverse complement strand
AGTAATCGTCTCCTTCTCTACAACACACATGGATTGGAGGAAATATCATGTTGTGTCATCCACTTCAAATCAACCAATAGATTCTGCTAAAGTATCTCAACATTGATCATGTACCATGATTTCAAGAGTAAAATAAAATGGATTTACTATCTTTTATTTTTTCTTCCTCAATTATTTTAGTTTTAGAAAAACTATTTACTCCCTGCGGAAGTTTGCTTAACTCTAGTTCTAAGAACTACCTAGCCTGGTGGCTATAAGTATGTTGTTTAATGAATTTGAAAAGGTTTAAACTTTAATAAATTAGAAGTATAATTAGAACATATAGAAACTATCAAATTTTGATGTGATATATTTTGTCTAAAGAAAACTTTTATTTAAAAATAGAAGAATATATTGTGCTTTTACATAATCTATGTATTCGTGAATCCTTATTCAATCTATGTTGGGATTTATTTATGGTGTGTAGTTTTTATAGTATTTCTTCATTCTGATTATGTTCATGCAAAAAATTGGAGTGAATATATGAAATTGTTTAATTATTTATTTGGTCATCGGCAAAATCTGTGAATTTTGTTTCAAGTGTGAAAATTTCTACCTATGTCCATTTCATGGTTATGAATGAATGTGGAAAAGCCTTTTATGCTTTCTGGTTAAAAGCATGTCTTTGTTTAATTTTTTGTAATTAATTCATTGAAGATATTAAAGATATCTACACCTTCGAGCAAAGGTTGAACTAATTAAGGTTCTTCCAACTGTGGTTCAATTTGTTCTTCACATAGGGCACACGAGTCATTTTAGTTATAAGTATTTATGCAAGGAAAAATCTATTAACCAACACATAGCCATGGTTTTCCTAAGAGAATATTATAATTAGGAGCAACGAGCATGACATGAATAGGTGTGGGTAAAATAATAGGACTTGCTTTAATAGGTAAAGTGAGAATACCCAAGGTTTATTTCGTAACATAATCAAAGCCACATATAGTAATAAAATTAGGTTTAATTGATGAAATATCTAACTTAATTTTATGAAACAAATCAATGCTACATGCATTAAGACCATATCCATTATCAACTAAAGTTATTTCAAATAATATTACCATTTATAAGGAAAATAACCATAAGATAATTATTTTGATCTTGAATTTCCTTAGGAGGCAACTCATCTTGAGAAAACATAATTTGAGCTTTTTTATTGGTCACATTCATGCATTCCAATATGGATTTTATATTATCTTGTACAGGATGTGGGATAGTCATATTTCTCAATGATTTTTGTAATACTTCATGATATGTAAGTGAATTTTGAAGAAGCTCCCAAAGAGATATCTTGTCAGGAGTAGCACTAAGTTTCTCTACTGAATCATATAATTTTGAAAGACTTTGAGGAAGATGGGTTGTAGGAGGAATCACTGGTTGAGAAGTAGAAAGAGAAAGAGGAACAACTAAAATTGTAGGTTATTTATTGTTTCTTATATTATAAGTGTGAGAAAGTTCATTATAATTAGATTTTTTAGTACCTTTCATGAGAAAGATTGGTTTATTTTGAGGTGTAGAGTTATCTTTATGAAGATGGACAACAATGTTAGGATTTCTAATACCCAAAACATTGACAAAATTAACTTTATCAAGCTCTTGATTGTTCAAATTTTTATCACTCAGAGGGAGAGAATCAAGGAAAGTAGTAATTATATTATTCTCTTCTTCCAAGGTATCCTCATGAGTAGGAAAATATTTAGAATGGGGATTAGGTATTTCCATCAATTCTTCATCTCTAAAAGGGATTTCATTTAAAGAAGTAAGATGATATTAATAAAGGTATTTATAATATTCTCCTCTTGCTCAAAAATATCCTCATAAAGTGGGTACATCTTAGGAGAAAGATGAACATCATGCATGAATGTGTCATCTCTAAAGGGAGTAGAAGAAATGTTAACCACAAGATCATCCTCTTTTATCTATTTTTCTTCATGAGGGAGAGAATAATCAATATCATTTTCTAGTGGTTCATCCCAAATAGGGAGATCATTGATAGCAGAAATAGAAAAAACTTTAGGACAGGGATAAATATATTTCACTAAATCTTCATTCCTAAAGGGGAAGTCATGGAAATGACTAGAAGGTAAGGTATCATGATGCATATTAATAAATTTCACCAAGGTAATCTCATGTGGGGGGGACATATCAAGAGAAGAGTTAACACCAATCTTCAAGGTGTCTCCCCAGAGGGAGAGATCATGGAGAGAAGGGTTAAAAAAATATTCTTGCACTGATATGTCCTCGAGGATAGGGGGCCCTTAGGAGAGGGATAAAGTGATAAAAGGGAGACTAAACCACTATCACCTTGAGAAAATATATTCATTATTAAACTAATCTAAAATCTAAAAACATGATAAAAATGCATGAAAAAATATGGAATTTTTCTTTTGTCTTTTTTCAGTGTAAATACATAAAAAGAAATAATGCAATTCATACCAAATCAGAAGTGGAAATTTTGTGATTCGAGTTCACAAAAATGTACAATAATAAATGGAAAGAAATGCGAGGTAGATCGCTTCTTCATTTTAAAGTTGTAGATTTGAAAGGAAGATGTCCCAATAGCCTAGGATGGTCTCGAGTGTTGAATAGGTCAATGAACCTTTGATAAATATATAAAATCTAAAGGGGAAATGATAATGAGATAAAAAATGTAGATTAGGGAAGATGTTGTGTACACCTAGATCAAGATAGAAGGATTTTTTATTCAAATTTGAATATCAAATAGATAGAATCTCATAGACACCTATACTTACAAATCTAAAATTTATGAACTACAATATAACTCCAAAATAAATTTGAGCCTATTTTGGAAGGTAAATAATGTTTGAAATATCTTGTACCTAGGTATAAAATGTTTGGAATGTTCTATACCTGAGTTTTTACCCAAAACATTCAGGGATGCTTCATCCAGTCCCGATCTTCCTAGAATAGTTGTGACAGTTGTGTAGCCTATTCCTACACATAGAAAAATAGGAAAGAAGGTTGTGGAAATGGGTCTACCTCAGTCAAACCCCTACTCAAGAATCAACCTTGGAAATGTAATGAAAATTCATAAAGGAAAGATGAAATAGAAGCTAGATTTGAATCACGAATTACCTTATGCCTTGATAACATGATGCCTCATTTTATGTATCACAAGTGTTAATGAAATAGATTTAACTCCACAAAAAACCAAAAGGATATAATGAAATATAATCCTTGTGTAATGGATGTTGCAGTTTTCCACAATGCTTGATGAAGAAGAAGAATGCTTTGAAGACTTGAATGCTTGAAGACCTTGAGAATGCTTGGATGCAAAATTATAGAAGAGATATCGAATTTACATTGCTTGATTTCTTCTTGATCATGTTGGTTGTTAAAATAAGGAAATATAGGGTTTTTATATATCTCTCACAATATCTTGGGGGTTAAAACTCAACCAAGTTGACTGTAAGTCATAATCCTCCGCTAAAACCTTGATATAGGTCCCTGATTCCAATTTGAGCACAAAACTAGAGGTATAGGGAATTTGAAATGCTCTATACCTAGGTACAAAATGTTTGAAATATTATGTACCCACCAATAAGGACCCAAATCAGGGCCATGGATCTCGGGAAATGAGAGGATGCAGGAAAATATGGTATAGCTAATTCTGAGGTTGGGAGAGAATATAAATGTCATAAATGGTAATATAAGGCTTAGGTGATGAAATGAATTATGGGATTGTAAAACAAATAGAGGATCACACTTAGAAATAAGTGCTCAATGAGTGTTAGGAGAGCATGAAATGAATGTGGGAACCCATGCATACTAAAATAGGGCTAAAATCAACATATAATTATAGATGCTACACTTTTAGGATGGCACAATATTAAACATGGATGTGTGCAACAAAGTGTTAAGACTTGGGAGAAACCTACATCACACTAGCCTTTGGAAGGGTTAAGTCTCTAACCTCCTTTTTTTCCATCCTCTACCTCATCATATAGTATTTCCCTACCTTGATTTCATCTAGATATTATTTTGTCCAATCTTCTTCATGCCAAGTTAGTTGCTCAACTCAAACAGAAAAATAAATATTGACACGATCTTATGAATCTTCCCCTTTTCATGTATCATTGATATGATGACCACTCTACTAATGATTTTCAAGATTTGCATCATAAAATCCAACAACTGATTGATTATTAAATCATTTATGTAACATGTAATAATGAGTTGTATTTCAATTCTCATTGTTTTAAATAACATTTTAGTTCCTATTATGTTTCTCCACACTATGTGACATTGTTAGATTAATCCTTTGTGGGCTCTTTGTCATTCATGATGGTTAAATTTCAAGTGCAACCATACCTTTCAAAAAATATAATATCTTTTCTTATCCTTGTTTCTATGTCTAGGGGAAATGGTAGTATTTTTTTTATCTCTCATCCTTTCTAAGACCCACCTTCCCTCAGTTAAGTGGTGTTTTTTCATTATGTGACATTATTTTTTACAAGGAATTATTTATTTTTTCCATAGATTCTCTCTTATGAAAGAGGTCTATATGCTTGATCACAAACTTTTTTAAAGTATTTATAATTACATGTGAATTATAAATGAATCCCTTACTTTGGGGCTAAAAGTGTGTTATCCTTCATCAAGAATCCCTTTACCTAACAATGGGTAAGGTGTGAATTATTGTTCTCCTTCCCTCTTTTGATCAATGATGTAATTTTGGTTCAAGATATCCTCTTGGAGGTAGATGTATTTTGAGAAAAGATCTCTTCCTTCTTTATGCATTCAACATGATCTCTTTATACTTATTGCACAATTTCTCTTTCCAACCATCTCTTCCTTATCTCATAGGAGTTCTGGCCTCTTTGGCTTGGACTGAGTGTTTGCTTAGGGATATCTCCTTAGTGTTGAAGGTTTTTTATCCTTGTTCTTCTTTTCCTTAAGATTTCAATACAGTCTTATTTTTCCAATTTAAGATGGGGAATAATGGCCTTCTTGTTGCAAATATTTTGGTTATTTTAAAGGCTGAGTCTACTAGCATAGCAGAATTTGTTGAGATTGTATGGATCTCTTTTTCACCATTGGCTATCCTTGGGATTGGTTGAACTAGAATAACATAACTTTCTAGCCCCTTTTACCTCTCCCTTGTGTATATTTTTGAGATGAGTTGATTAGCATAACACAACTTTCTAGCCTATCAACTCTCTTTGTACAAAACTCTCTTTAGGATGATTTTACTAGCATAATACAACCTTTTTTTCAACTGTTCCTCCTCTCTTCTCATGGATCACCTATCATAGTACAATATGCGAGCTTATTGTTGGATTAATTATGGAAATTTAAGTAATGAGAGTGTAGGGGTAAATCAATACTCCAAAAGATTTTAACTACTTTTCTAACCATTCACCTAATTAAAAACTTTGCATACATCATCATAGATCATAGAAATCAAAACATAAAACACATCTCATAACACCATGATTTTTGGTCTCGCAAAAAACCTTGGTCACAAGAAAAATTGTGGTGGGGATGGTACCCACAACTTCACTACTACAGTAAAAAAATTATCGGTTAGAGCTACAAAATTTAGCTATTTCTGATAGCTTAACTTGCTAAGAGCATAAAGATTTATTTATTCTACCTTGCTAAAGGATTTTACAACTCTAATATCAGAGATTTACCCTGTTAAAGGATTTACAAATTAAGATCTATTAGGGGCTACTCGGTCAATGGATTTTACAATTATGAATACACAATAAATTAGTACATAAAATGTCTATAATGATGCATCAACATATGTTTTTCAGACTCAATATGCTCAATATCAATTTACCTCATTTTGTATTTCACTCACAATTCAACTTTTGTACTTGGTAGCCTCAACTCTAATTCACATTCACAATTCTACTTTAACTACTCTTTTACTTGATAGCTTCTCTTCTCTTCATCATCTATTCTCTATAATTACTCTTCTCTCTCTAACTTCTACTCACTCTCTCTCTCTGATCTTCATACTCTGATCCTTTTATACACAATCTAGAAGCGATGGAAATGTTCTAGATTCTTCTCCTTAAATGGTACTACCAATGGTTACATCTCTGATGCATATGTTTCACTTAATTTTCATTGGCAGATCTTACCTTTTAATCATTTGTAATCATCTTTTTTAAATCTCCAATGCATTACCAAGAAATCTCCTTGAGATCTATAAAACATTTTATGCTTGGTGTCCAGATTCAATGTATCTAATATAATCACTTATGTTGGTCTGTATTACTCGGTAGCACATTTTTTTCTTACTCGGTAACATGTATACTCTTAGATTGGTAAATAAATTTCTCTTTGACTCGATAACTTTTGTGACTTAGTAACTACTTACTGCTTGCCTTGCCTTGCTCTGTGCCTATTTCTTACTTCCCTTTACCAAAATTGTATTTTTCTTTACCAACTTACTTATTTTCTTTACCAACTGACTTTGACAAACAATATGACTTTAAGAAAACTAATGAAAATAAAATAACTCTTTAGGAGTATCAATCTCCCCCTTTGGAATTAGTTTGGCATCTTTGTTAAAAAATTCAAAGTCGTCAAAATTTGACCATGTGTGAACTCTTAGTATAAATCCTTATAACTCTATAGCTTTGTACTCTCCATTATCCATTTCTCCCCATGTGACAATACTTCCTATATGAACAACCCCATAATAGGTAATAATAATCATGCTAAAGATCCTCCTAAGAATAGTATATTCAAACTAAGTATCATTTTCCCTATCATGAAGTGGATTTAAATTGTCAGCCCAAGCACATATACTTGAAATGGGACAACACAATTTGTGTACTAAGTCTCTTATGGAGTCATTTTTCTTAAGCATCATAAAGGAAAATACATGAAATAAACTTATACTATTGTTACAGGAAAGTAAACATACAAAACTACTTAATGAAAATGATGTTGATAACTATAATTTTAATCTTAATCTATTTTGTCAACCCAAAGCATTCACAATGATTATCTTTGCAGGTGTTGTAGGAACATACATAGTGTGTAGTGCTATAGGAAAGAACGGTGAATTCTACTTGACTATTGTAAATTCTTAAAAAACTTAACCTGGTCTACTCTAATACACCTTCCAAGTGGTCCCTCTTGGTCAGCTTCTTCTAACTATCAACACATAATAGAACTCAAAATCACTTCTTCATTGTATTTCTAGAAAATTGATTACGTTTCATGAATAATACACAGAATAGGAAAAGTAACTTTTCTTCAAATCACATAAAATAATACAACCATCTAACTAAATTTCTCTCTAATAATCATATCCCTTTATGTAGAGGATTGATACTTATTTGAACATAAAAGATAATGCCTAACTAATTCGCACCGTAAAGAAAGGAAAATGCAACAATCCATGACAGAATATCATAAAGGCTGCATAACCACTTCAACAGAACATTGATCACTAAGAAAATATAATGTAGGTGTGTTCCTATATTTCTTGGAATGATTTTCTCTTCAATTTATCAAGCGTGTCCTGCAGTATCATAATGGCTCTTCATCATCATGATTGAGTCTTCCTCGCTCTTCATCAATGCTCGTTGATCTACTCTTCATTCACTCCTCTTTCCCTGGCAGGTTAGTAGCACATGCATATATTCAATTATTTAACCATTCATCTTAATCCAAATATTAGAACATACATTCAAACAATTATATGAAATATTACAACATATGTAAAATATTTGGAAAAGTATATCAACTATTATATACACATAAGTTTTATTGGTTTGACTGTACTTATAGCATTTTTATAGGTTCAAATAATGAAAATGCATAACAAGTATTTTAGAAATGTCTTAGAATAGAGCATAAAAGTATCATAAAATAAAGATGAATTATTGACTCATAATCTGCCCCCTATGAGCATAATGGTTGTCCTAAAGCATTACATTTCTTTTCTATTCCTCAAAACTCCCCAACTTTAGTCTTTCCCCTCCTTTTACTCTTGAAAGTGTAATAGAATCCTCTAATATTTTCCTAGTAATCAACCATGTAATCTTCTTGGAGCTGATCCATTTTCATAGAATTAATATCATACAAAGGCCACATGAGCATTGGTGGCTGGAATGTCAAAGGACACCAGAGTTCATGCCAAATTTTCCTTCCCAACTACATGTGCATAGGTTCTCTATTCATTGCTGCTTCAAGGTTGAGAGGACTATGTGACTATGACTTCTTAAAATCCTTTGGAAACCTATTCCATCTATTCTTGACACCTTCTAGGGCTCGCTAAAAGGTAAAATAGGGCATCCCCTAATACTCTTTATAAACTTTTTCTCTAACAACAAAAATTATATCCCTAGTTTCTGCTTTTATCTTTCCATAAGTCAGAGTTAACTAGTCCCTCAGTAAAACATCAGGCTTACTACTTTCACCCCTCAAGGGTAATTGTTCTAATCTCTCTTGATCCATGTAATTATCTAATTGCCTATTTATCATAATTGGTTTCATTTTGCATCCATGACATTAAGGCCTTTAGATGTATATCTCCAATGTAAAGTAGGGGATTCCAATTAGTTTCTTTAGGAATAATAAAGTTATGGAGGTAAAGTTCACAAAGTAAGCTTTGTTTCCAAGTATGAAGGGTTAGGTATAGACCATAAAACTCTTGAGCTTTTTTGAACTCTAACTCTTTATCTTTAATGGTCATCGTAAACTGATACAAAAGAAATTATTCTTTTAAACAAATGGCATAAACTATGGGAGGAGGCCTCCAGGCTATAATTTGATCTACCAACTTTAAAGCATGGTCCATTTTTTTCTTCTGCCTTTTTATTTGTTCTTTCAAATATTCTATTTCCTCCCTTTGGTCATCAATTTATTTTTGCATCTTCCTTCTTTCTTCTTTCCATAGAGTCCTTTTAAAAGAAAAGTGAGCATACAAACTAAAAAGAATAGATTGAAGAGTAGGTGGGCCAAACTCTTCTAGGTGAGGATTTTTCTTTTCGCTATGGGCCTACTCTAGGTAATCAGTGAACCAAGTTCATTTAAAGGGCACAATAGCATCCTTGGAAGAAGAGTGAGTTGATGGTTGAGACAATTGAGGTTCTTCTTGCTTATCTTCTTGAACAGTTTGATGACTAATGTATGGTAACTCCAAGGTTTGCTTTCACACTCACCAAGAGACTTCACTTTTCTCCACTGGGATCCTATTCCTCTTTAGGATCTTCCAATAGCCTTAGGTGATTAACTAAGTCCTATAAAAACTCTATTATAAGAGTCAAACTATTGAAGCTTCACCTTGAAGGACTAACACCATGTATTATGTTCTCTTTCTCCTCTACACTTAGATGGCTCTAAGTGTCAAATCTTCATAAATTTGGTCCATCATTGCCGGGAATTTCTCCATCTTTAAATTATTCATATCCTTTCCAATTTGACTCATTTTGGAAGGATCTTGCATCATTTTTCGATTGGCATCACTAGTTCACCATAGGAGACCTTAAAAATAGGCCTATTTCTAGTAGCCCTTACCAGTCACCTTTTTCCATTTCTTGCAAAACTTTTCCAAACAAATTCAAAATATAAGACATGATTTGGATACCCTTTTATAATTTTTAAAATTTTCATAAGGGTTTTGGGTCTGAAAGTGACCATACAATGGGTTCCTACAACCTAGGACAATAGGCCTAGTAGGCCTAATTTCTAGGACTGAACAATGAACTTGGTTGAAAACTTGCTTAAACCAAATCCTAGATGATTGGTATGACCTAAATCTACATAGAATGGTTAGATATGGTTTCCACCTATGTGAAAAATTCCTAGAGCAGTACGGTGTCATACAACCCTACAATATCTCTTCAATCTTTCACATCCAGACCTCTAACCGAGCTTCAAATGCTCACCTAGGGCCTAGAAAATAAAATAGCTCCTCATTCTTTCAAGAATCCTAATTTATAAAAATATATACACTACTGAATCCTCTACCATTTCCATCTAACATGAACTATTTTCCATGATTATATTTCATGGAGGAGCCATGACTCCTAAACTACTCAAAACACTAGCAAATTAGACACTCTGAACTAGAACACTAAAAATCAGAACCTAGATGGACTCAAATCGAATTGCTTCCCAAATGAAAAAGTTAAAAAATTACCTATAGAACACTAAATAATCAATGGATTTAAACTTTCAATCCATCTGGTATGACTTTCAACACAAAACCGCCAGATATCACTGTAAAAATGCTTGCAGAGCTCTATTCACTTTTCTCTAAACTATTATAATGCATGAATACCATTGATGTTTGAGTCTTAGGTATCATTATATGCCTTTTATTTCATTTCAGGTCCTATTGGCTGAGCACCATCTCCTAAATTTTAGGGAATCCAAAGATACCCGATTTGCATGCCATTTTTGCAATTAGTGTAAATCTTGATGACAACTTCTTCTCAACACTTGGCAAATTTCTCATGTGCCTCAATCCTATATTCTAGGACTCCTAACATCCTATGTCTTGAGGATCCAAAGCCATTTATGACCTTATGGCATCTTTGCAACAATAAGATGTGTTTAGAACACATTTAAGACTCCAACCTTAGCTAAGCTCCTAACACTAAGAATTTAAAATAATAAAACTAACAAAGGCTATTATTGTGACCTTAGTCCTTATGAATAACTCACCTAGCCAAAATTTCAAATGATCTTATAAGGTCTTCAAACAAACTAAACTATCCTCTTGACTTGGCTATAGTCAAGTACAAGCCAAAAACATTTAAACAATGGAGGCTAGCCTAGGTGCTCCTACACCATCCTCCCCAAAATAAGAAGATCAATCCACCCTTTGATTGATGATGTTAGGATCAACTCCCATCTTTTTTAACTCTCATTCCTTGATCCATATAGCATTAGCATCACTCTATCCATACCTCTTGATGAGGTGTTCCTTGTACTCTTTTGTTCTATTCTTTTTATAGACTCTTGTGTCTAGTATACTATCCAGTCCTATAGCTACAATAGTAGGTAATTGGAGGTCCTCTACATCTCTGATCACCTCATGGAGACTCTGATTCATGTCTTGCTGTGGTCCTCTATAATGGACTACATTTGCAACATTAAAGATTGGTGATAGTCTACTGTCCTCCACCATTTCAACCTTGAAGGCATTGTCACCATACTTAGCCAATATAGGATAGGGTCATATCCTCCTCATTTGCAGCTTGTGAGGGACTCCCTTCTACAACCTTGACTTGTTTAGATGCACCATGACTAAGTCACCTACATTAAACTCAACTGTCATTCTAGTTTCATCCACCTTAGCTTTATGTTTCAAGGTGTTCTCTGTCAAATTCTTCCTGATTGTTTCATGAACCTCTTTCATAGCATATGCAAAATCATCAACATACCCACTTGCTTTCACTCCATCTTTCATATCTCTCAACTCATAGACACCTCTTGGATGTAGTCCATACACTATTTCAAATGAACTCTTCCCTATGGATCTATTTATGGTGTCATTGCAGGCATATTCAGCTTTCCCAATCAACTGATCCCATTGTTGACCGTACTCCTTAGTCAAACATCTTAGAAGATTCCCAAGGCTTCTATTAACAACCTCAGTCTGACCATCAATTTGGGGATGGTAGGCTGATCCAAAAGATAAGTTGGTACCCAATCTTTGCCAAAGAGTCTTCCAAAAATGACTCATAAATTTAGTGTCCCTATCTGACACAATGTTGATAGGTAACCCATGGATTCTCACAATTTCTTTGAATAATAGAGAGTCTATTTGAGTGGCATCATTGGTGGTCTTGCATGGTACAAAGTGATCCATCTTACTAAACCTATCCACAACCACATACACACTATCTATGCTTTGTCTAGTCTTGGGTAACCCAACTACAAAATCCATGCTTAAACATTCCCATGGCCTAGTAGGAATAGGTAGTGGTTGATAAAGACTAGTATTTGAAGAAGTGCCCTTGGCCTTTTGACATACAAAACAACTTTCCACATACCTCCTAACATCAAGATTCATTCTAGGCCAATAGTAAAACCTTGAAACAAGGTCTTGAGTCTTAGTGATCCCAAAGTGACCACTCAAAGCACCATTATGCTTTTCTTGAATCAAATTCTCTCTAATAGAGCCTCTAGGAACACATAATTGATTCCCCTTAAACAAGAGATCACTTTACAAAGTATATTCAACATATCTACTATGAAAATGATTCTTGTATTCAGCACATACCTTGTAAATGTCAGCAAAGTCCTCATCATCTGCATATAGATCCTTGAAATGATCTATCCCCATGCTTTTCAACTAACTTTCTTGGAGTGTGAGGGCTCTTCTTGACAATGCATTTGCCACCTTGTTTAGAACACCCTTCTTCTGCTTGATATTGAAGGTGTATGCTTGTAGGTACTCAACCCACTTCATGTGCTTATGACTCAACTTCTCTTGTGAATTTAGGAAACTAAGTTCTTGATTATCTGAATACATAATGAATTCCTTGGGAAGCAAGTAATGCCTCCACTTTCTTAGAGCTTTGACCAATGCATACATTTCTAGGTCATATGAGGAGTACTTCCTCTTAGCCTCACTCAACTTTTCAAAATGGAAAGCCACCGGTCTGCCCTCTTGGCTTAGAACAGCCCCAATTGCTACATTGCTAGCATCACATTCAATGGTGAATAGCTTCTCAAAGCTTGGTATCACTAAAATAGGCTGGGTAGCTATCCTCTCCTTCAACAACTCAAAGCTCTTTTTAGCATCTTCATTCTAAATAATGCACTAAACTATCTTATGAACTTTCTATAGTATTGTGCAAGACCATGAAAACTCCTTACCTCTGTTGCTGACCTTGGAGTAGGCCAATTCATGATAGCCTCCACTTTTCTCTTGTCCATTTTTAGATTTCCATGTGATAAGAAAAACCCAAGGTACACTAACTCTGTCTTGATGAACTCACAATTCTCCAAGTTGATCATCAACTTCTCCTCATGTAGCTTCTTGAAAACAATATCAAGATGTTCTAAATGCTCACTCCTTGTCTTGCTAAAAATCATTTTATCATCTAGATATACAACTACAAACTTGCCTATGTAGTCTTTGAGAACTTCATTCATGAGCCTCATGAGTGTGGAGGGGAAAATTAATAATCCAAATGGCATGACAAGCCATTCATAGAGCCCTTCATTGGTCTTGAAGGCTGTCTTCCACTCATCACCTTCATGGATTCTTATTTGGTGATAGCCACTCTTCAATTCTATCTTGCTATAGTAGTTTGCTTCACCTAAACAGTCCATTAAGTCTTCAATCCTATGGATAGGAAACCTATACCTTATAGTTATCCTATTGATAGCACTTGAGTCAGTACATATCCTCCAAGTTCCTCCTTTCTTAGGTGCAAGTATTGTGGGTACAAAACATGGACTAATACTCTTCCTAATGAGGCCTTGGTCTAAGAGCTCTTGTATTTGTCTTGCTATTTCCTCATTTTGTTGAGGGGTCATCTTGTAAGAAGATTTGTTAGGTAGGGTGGCTCCTTGGATAAGGTCTATCCTATGGCTTATGGCTCTTTGAGGGGGTAAGGTTGATGGTTTTCCATCACTTACAATGCCTTGGTAAGTCTGAAACATACCTTGAATCTCCCTTGGTAATTCAGTCTTCTTAGCCACCTTTCCTTCATCTCCCTCTCTTGGTTTCAACACCAATAAATAGCCTATGCCTTCACTCTCTTCCATGGTTTGCAAGAACTCTTTTTCACTTACCATAATTACATTTGGACCTACTGTCTTTACTTTGGCATCCTCCAATAATGATTGTATTTTGAAGGTCACATTATCCTTCTTGAAAGAATAAGAATTTTTTCCTCCATCATGTATGGCTTGGCGGTCAAATTGCCAAGGTCTACCTAGGAGCAAATGGCATTCATCCATAGGCAACACATCACATAACACTTTGTCATTTTACCTTCCAATGGATAACTCCACCCATGCTTGCTCATTCACTAACACATGTTGACCTTTATTGAGCCAAGTGACCTTGTAAGGATTGGTGTTGGGTATCCTTGCCAACTTCAACTTGCTGACTACCTCCTCTGACATAATATTGTCATTAGAGCTTGAATCTATAATGACCCTACATACTTTCCCCATTATCTTGCATTTGATTCTAAACAAAGATCTCCTTTGGCTTGGCTCTTCCTTCACCGGTTCCTTGATTAGAGTCCTCCTCATCATGAGGTTCTCTCCTTCCTCTGAATTTAGTGGTACCTCAGCATGCTTTTCTTCTGCATTGGACTCATCTTGAACTAAGTTAGTCCTCTTATCACTTCCTTGTGATGAACCACCTTTCTCTGGGCATCTTTAGGCAGGGTGCCCCATTTGATTGCAATGGTAGCACTTCATATTGTAAAAATAATTGCCTCTCCCTCCTTTTGATGAACCACCACTTCTTCCTCTAAAGATAGAATTAGAATTTCTTCCTCTACCACCTCTACTTGAGCTGCCTTCTTGCTGCTCTCTGAACTTTACCTCACCTTGAGCTCTTGAATCATAACTTCCACCATAGCCACCTCTTTGACCTTTGGTATCTTTTCTTTTTCCTTTTCCTTTGTAGGTTTCTTGCTTTCTCTTACTTTTCTCTTCTATCTTCAAGGCCATTTGATAGCATTGCCTAATAGATTTGAAGTTCACTAGGCTCATCTCTTCTTTGATTGACCATTTTAGGTCATTCAAGTATCATGCAAGCTTGATGCTCTCTTCTTCAACAACCTTGGACCTCAAACACAATTTTTTAAACTCCTCGGTATATTCTTGGACATCTAAATCTTTTTGCCTAAGATTGTGTCTCCTCCTATGAAGTTGGACTTCATAATCATCAGGAAGGTAGGTTTTCTTCACTTTGGATACCATGCCCTTCCATGTCACAATAGGACCTTTTCCATCCTTTTCTCTCTTAGTTTGCATAAAATTCCACCAAGTAAGAGCTGAACCTCTTAGTCTAGACTTGGCCACCATAACCTTTTATGCTTCAGAGATACCATGACATTCAAAATGGTTCTCAATACTATCCATCAAATCCACAACTGAATCTAGATCCATTTGTCCACTAAATAGTGGCACACCTTCCAAAGCTTTACCACTCAATGCTTTTAATGCTTTTAAGAATGGCTCTTCAAGAAGAACAAGGTCAAGTGTTGGTGCTTCCTCCTCCAACTCTAATTCATTCTCCCTTGCTTCATCTTCTTCCTTTTGGTCAATCTTTTCCTTGACCTTATCTACTTTGTCTTGGACTTCACCCAAGAGCTACTCCATTTGAGCTAGTCTTTGCCTTAGCAATTTGTTATCCTCCTCTTGTTCCTCAACATTCTTGGCTAATTCAAAATTAGTCACCATGCCTTTATCTATTTTATTGTCTCCTACTGATTCAGAAGGCTGCAACATTAAACACAAGCTTGATCAAACCAAGCTTTGATACAAATATGATGTATGGTAACTCCAAGGTTTCCTTTCACACTCACCAAGAGACTTCACTTGTCTCCACTAGGATCCTATTCCTCTTTAGGATCATCCAATAGGCTTAGGTGATTAACTTAGGCCTATAAAAACTCTATTATAAGAGTCAAAATATTGAAGCTTCACCTTGAAGGACTAACACCATGTATTATGTTCTCTTTCTCCTCTACACTTAGATGGCTCTAAGTGTCAAATCTTCATAAATTTGGTCCATCATTTTAGGGACTTTCTCCATCTTGAAATTATTCATATCCTTTCCAATTTGACTCATTTTGGAAGGATCTTGCATCATTTTTCCATCGGCATCACTAGTTTACCATAGGAGACCTTAAAAATAGGCCTATTTCTAGTAGCCCTTACTAGTCACCTTTTTCCATTTCTTGCAAAAATTTTCCAAACAACTTGAAAATATAAGACCTAATTTGGATACCCTTTTCGAAGTTTTAAAACATTCATAAGGTTTTTGGGTCTAACAGTGACCGTACAGTGGGTTCCTACAACCTAGGACAATAAGGCTAATAGGCCTAATTTCTAGGACTGAACAGTGAACTTGGTTGAAAAATTGCTTAAACCAAATCTTAGATGATTGGTATGACCTCCATCTACACAAAATGGTTAGATATGGTGTTCACCTATGTGAAAAATTCTTGGAGCAGTACGGTGCCATACAACCCTACAATATCTCTTCAATCTTTTACCTTTAGACCTCTAACCGGACTTCAAATGCTCGCCTAGGGCCTAGCAAATAAAATAGTTCCTCATTCTTTCAAGACTCCTAATTCCTAAAACTATATACACTACTAACTCCTCTACCATTTCCATCTAACATGAACTATTTTCCATGGTTAGATTTCATGAAGGAGCCATGATTCCTAAACTGCTCAAAACACTAGCAAATTAGACACTCTGAACTAGAACACTAAAAATCAGAACCTAGATGGACTCAAATAAACTTTCTTCCCAAATGAAAAATTTCAAAAATTACCTATAGAACACTGAATAATAAATGGATTTAAACTTTCAATCCATCTAGTATGACTTTCAACACAAAACCGCCAGATATCACTGTAAAAATGCTTGCAGAGCTCTATTCACTTTTCTCTAAACTATTACAATGCATGAATACCACTGATGTTCGAGTCTTAGTTATCATTAGATGCCATTTCCTTCATTTAGGACTTTTTGGACAAGCACCGTCTCCTAAACTTTAGGGAATCCAAAGATACCTAATTTGCATGCCATTTTTGCAATTAGTGCAAATCTTGATGACAACTTCTTCTCAACACTTGGCAACTTTCTCATGTTCCTCAATCTTATATTCTAGGACTCCTAACATCCTATGTCTTGAGGATCCAAAGCCATTTATGACCTTATGGCATCTTTGCAACAACAAGATGTGTTTAGAACACATTTAAGACTCCAACCTTAGCTAAGCTCCTAACACTAAGAATTTAAAATAAACAACTAACAAAGGCTATTATTGTGACCTTAGTCCTAATGACTAACTCACCTAGAAAACATTTCAAATAACCTTCTAAGGTCTTCAAAAAAACTAAACTATCCTCTTGACTTTCCTAGAGTCAAGTACAAGCCAAAAACATTTAAACAATGGAGGCTAGCCTAGGTGCTCCTGCACCAATGAATTTCCTCAGGACCACTTTGTTGCTAAGGTGGCTCCTAGCAAGTACTTTCAAGTTGATTATCAATTGATTCATTCAAACAATGGGAATTATCTAGAACATTTATTTGTTCTAGGAAAATATCAGGAACATAATCAATGTGGGATTCAGTGGCAGGTTTATCTGAGGGAACATATTGGCCATCTGGAGGAACATGTGTAATTTTCCCTCTCATTCGAGAACTTATCCAAAGAGGAGTTTCCATAAGCTCTATGGTTTTATTTCTAACCTTTTTCTTCAGTCTCTTTTTTTTAGGAGTGGTTGTTGCAGAAGCCTGTTGTATTTTCTTATTCTTTGAAACTCTAGGGTTTTGGGGTTCATTTTCATTCTCAAGGACTGAAGTTCCTTCATCAATTTTTATTTTTCCTTTCTTTTGGGAGGAGGTAGGTACATTTTCCACTGGATTAGGGAGAGTTTCATCTTTTCTAATATTTTTAGGTTCTCCTCTTTGGCTAGCTATTTCAGTTGTTGGCTCAGAGGGAATTTCATTTTCATTAACAGGTTGTTCAACAGGGTCATTTTGGGGATGCAAGTCTTGACCTGAAAAAATTTATCCCAAGCCAAGGTAGACACATCTATGAGAGACCTCTCAACAATAAATTTAATTAGAGCATGGTGGGCTACATAATTTTTTTTCCTTTCTAGGTTTCTTTGGCACTAATACTCAACATATTATAAAGAAAATTTGGAAGATTGACTGTAAAATTATGCCTGATATAACTAAGAAATTGGAAATGGTGTGCATGAAAATGGGAAAACCTTCCTTCATAGGTGAGGTACCTTATAATATGTGTCGCTAGCTCCTCAAATGGGGTAGGAAGGGACACACATCTACAACCCTATTTTCTCACCTCTAATGGAGGGTCTATAAGAAGGGAAAACTGAGCCCGAGCTGACCTAGCATCATGTTCATTAGGATAATGCTCCCTAATTGTAGGAAACCTAGTTACTTCTACAATGCGGTCCTCCATTGCCAAGAATATCAAGCCCCACACATTTGCCTCTCCTTCTTCAAAGGTATTCATAAATTGGGTGGCTACTTCCTCATCAAATTTTGTCAATTTTAGGAAATACCCAAGCCATCCACAAGCATGGAATCTCTGGACCGCTTCTACATCTATAAGTAGAATGGTGTGGACCAATAGATTATGATGCCTTAACTACCCTCCCATTATTCCAAATTATTTCTTTGAATTCTTTCTGCAATTTTCCAATTACAATTTCTCTCTGCTCTAAAATTCCCTAATTCCCTAATCTCTTCTAAAACACCCTGAAATTCAGCTCCTAACTACACTTTAAACTATGAATTTCCTTGCAATCTCTATGTTACATTTTTTTTTAAATGATAATAATGGTGATTCATGATAAGGAATTATAGTTTTAAATGCAATTAACTTCCACATAACTTGATTATGTTATGTTAGGGTTACAACAAGTCAGAAATCGGAGATAATTTGGAATTTGAGGTATGACACTTGTGTAAAAAATAAAGGACTTAATAAAATAAAATATAAGAATAGATTTGAACTGACAGACAATCTTGTAAGGAATGATGGGTAAAACAATAGTGACTTGGATAAATTAATACAATTACCTTCCCCCTACGAAATAAAGACAAGTGTCCACACTTGGCATACTTAGTATAAGGTAGGAAACTAGTGTAATGCCATATCATAAATATGTGCAGTATTAAATATAATTATCTAAATGTATGAGCTAAAAGTGGAAACATATTGAAGATTTGTACCTATCATTATGTTGTTACATGCATGAGAAGGTGACGATAATGGAAATCATCATAAAAGGAATGAGTGCTAAGGATGTATGCATCTGCTGAAGTGGCAATTATTGAAAGCATAGAAAAATATAAAATGTGATGACATGGAGGATGGGTGGATGGAAGGTAAAGAAGTGGAGTGGGATGGAAAGAAAAATTTAGAAATTGAATGGAGAAAGAAACTTCACTAAAAATAAAGTGTTTATTCTGATCATACCTACAAGAAATTAGGGTGAAGTTGCAGGGAGAAGGTTTGCACCTTTGGCCATAGGAAGCAGTACCTTTTATGATTCTAGAGTAGTGTCACTAAATTACTACAAGAATTCATTCTTGGTCTAGGGATGATGGTATAGACAAAGTCTATGACAATTGACCAATATCTTGAAGTGAACTAGATCAATTTTTTACTATTGGACTACTCCATTGTCAAAGACATGATCTATGTCATAGGGTCCTAACCACGATGTTTGTAACTTGCCTAGTATTTCTTGAAACTGTGAATCAAATAGTAATGCCCAATCATCTACTAAGAAGTATTTTTTATTTATGTTGGATTCATGCAACTTCTTCCTCTATTTTTGGATTATCTCTATTCTCTCTAGTGCTGATTTTCTTATCTCATCTAGAGAGTTGAGGTGGAGAAGGTGGTCTCATTATGTTGTAGGAAGATCAATGTTTAGCTTCAGGGTAGTGCGCAATGTTTTATACTAAAACTAAATGGATAAAATTATTTTTTTCCCATAAATAAATTGAAATGGAGTGAATCCTATTTTTGTCTTCCATGTTGTTCTATAAGCCCAGATTTATTCTAGAAGGTAGCTGCTCCAATCCTGATGTTGTAGGTGAACTATTTTGGTGAGAATAGATTCAATTTCTTTGTTTGTAACTTCTGCTTGACCATTTTCTTGAGGATGGTAAGGAATGGACTTCATGTGTCTGATATTGTATTTAGTCATAAGTGTTGTGATCAGGGTGGATGTGAATTGTGCTCCTTGATCTATCACTAGCTCTCTTGGTACACCATAACAGGTAAATATTTCTTCATACAAGAACTCGGCCACTTTTTTGTCTCATACATGTTTCATGGCTTTGACCTCTACCCATTTGGTGACATAGTCAGTGCAAACTAGAATGTATGATTTACCATTGGATGGTGGGTCTATAGGACCAATAAAATCCATGCCCCATTTATCAAATGGTGTTACAACCACTTATGGATGTAGAGGCATTTCATATGACTTTGTAGGATGACCCATCCATTGGCACTTATCACATTTCTTGGTATAGTTTACTGAGTCCTTATGAAGTGTAGGCTAGTAATGACCAGTTGTCAATATTTTCATAGCTGTCCTTTTAGCTACAAATTTTCCTCCACAAGGCTCATCATGACAAGCATGAAGGATTTCATAAGTATCATCCTCATGTACACATCTTCGCATAACTTGGTTTGGAATAGTATAAAAAAATATGTTGTCAACCCAGGAAAATTGAAAACTTTTCTCAACAAGCAATTTTCTTTCCTTAGGAGAAAAATGTGTAGGCATTTTATCAGCTACAAGGTAATTTTCTATATCAGCATACAATGGGTTTTTTATAGCAATATGAAACAAGTGCTCGTTGGGGAATATATCATCTATCACAATAGTGTCAGTATGTTCATTATGGATCCTTGATAAATAATCAACCACTAGATTAGCTTTACCTAGCTTGTCAATGATGGTTAGATCAAATCCTTGTAATAGCAAAATCCATCTTGCTAACCTTCTTGAGATTGCAGGTTTATTCATAAGATATTTTATGGCTGCATGGTTAGTATGAACAAATATTGGGTATCCTCTAACATAGTGACATAATTTATTCAAAGCATAGACATCAACCAACAACTCCTTTTCAGTGACTGTGTAATTGATCTCTGGTCCATGTAAACTCTTACTAATATAGTAAATGACATTTTCAAGGTTATTGGATTTTTTACCTAAGATTGCTCCTATTGCACTATCAGAAGCATTAGTATGAATATAGAATGGTAAAGACCAATCAGACCCTCTAAGCACTGGTGCTATTGTAAGAAGGGACTTGAGCTGTAGGAAAGATTCCTCACATGTTGGTGTCCATGTGAACTCAAACTCTTTTGTAAGAAATGTGTACAATGGAGTGGCTATTTGACTAAAATTTTTAATGAAACGCCTATAATAACTAGCATGTCCTAAAAAGGATCTTACATTTATTTTCTTTATAGGTGTAGGAAATGTAAGAATTACCTCAATTTTTGTAGGGTCCACTTGTATTCCAGCTTCTAAGATGGAGTGTCCTTGCACAACTCCTTCTTGCATCATCATATAATATTTTTCACTGTTCAGCGACAGATTGTGCTCTTTACATCTAATCAACTCTTTTTCTAAGTTCTCCAATGCTTCTTCAAAAGTAACACCAAATGTGGTGAAATCATCCATGTAGATTTCCATGCAATCATGTGAGATATCATCAAAGATGGGGATTACAACCCTTTGAAAAGTATTTGGAGCATTACATAAACCAAAAGGTAACATAGAATAGGCATATGTTCTCCAAGGACATGGAAATGTTGTCTTTTCTTGAACCCCTGGAGCAATGTTGATCTAGTAATATCTACTATATTGATCAAGAAAAGAAAATTACTTTTTACCAGCTAAGGTATCCATAACTTGATCAATGAATAGCAAGGGAAAATGATCTTTCTTTATAGCATTGTTCAGTTCTTTGTAATCTACACATATTCTCCATTTACTACCCTTTTTAGGTACTATTACCAAAGGAGAAACCCATTTGATGTATGAGATTGGGTAAATAAAACCAGCATTCAATAGTTTTCACAACTTAGTCTTTACTATTTCTCTCAAGGATGGGTTAATTATTCTTTGAGGTTGGAGGAGTGGTAAACTGCCTTCATTGATGTAAATTTTGTGTGTACAGATTTTTGGGCTCAATCCTTTCATATATCAATAGTCCCAAGAAAAAGCATTTTCATGTTTACAAAGGAGTTAAGTTAACAATGTTAATTATTGTGGTAGCAGTTTATTGTTGACATGTAGGTTGTGACCAGCTGAGAGCACCACATTGGTTGTTAGTTCAAGCATTGATACTTTAGGTGTAATACTTTTTGATATCTCACAAGGTATTAATTGATGGATAATATCAGGTTCCACAAGTAGAACAAAGTCCTCATAGGTAGACAACTGTAGAACAAAGCTTTCACAAATATCTTTTACTATGACATGACCATTAGTAAGGATGCCTTGAATCACATCATCTTCTTGAAGTTTCAATAAATATTTGTTTTGTAACATCATTAGTTGAGCAATAGAGTTAAGCTCGTCTACCTCATCTCCCAAATTTGGCCAAATAGGAGTACTTAAATATGGTTGAGGTTGGGTTGGAGGATATAATGCAAACTTCTTAATTGCTTGGCCATCTGAAATTGTCACGTTATCTAAATGACAACTGATATTAGCACCAGTTGTGGCTAACTAAGGTCATCCAAGGATGATTAGGTAACCAACAAGAGTTACCTTGGGTGATAATATCATGAAGTCATTAGGATATTCCCAGGAATCTAATGTAACTACTATATCTTCTATTATGCCATCCGGGGTGATAGTGGAACTGTCTGCAAGTTGTAAGACTATTGGATTGGTCCTCAATCCCTCTATACTTAGTCTATGAATGGTATCCTTAGTCATAACATTTATAGCAGCACCCAAATCTATTAACACATTTTTCACAGACTAGCCATTAATTATAATATCAATAACTAGAATTCTAGGGTCAAAGTACTTTGGAATGACTATCTTTCCCAACATAATATCTGCAAGTTGACCAATAACATGAACTATTTTGGGATCCTTTTTCTTATGTCTAGGCTTCTTGAGGCAAGCTTCTTTAATGGCTTTCCCACAAACAGGAACATCTTTAACAGCTTGAAAGAGTGGAATTTGAATATACATATTTTTAAACTAATCAAGAATATCAAATGGTGTTTCATCCTGGGGTATAGATATATCAACTCTAAGACTTTGAGGAAAAGGAGGATTAACTGTGGTATGAACATCATCTTGACTTGATGTATTAGTTGGTGGGACTTTATTTAGAAAAATAGTTTTTGGAAGTGGTGTTGATACTACAAGAAGGTCTAGAATTTTTTTAATAATAGGAGGTTCTGGTGCGGCTAAAGTAGTGCTAGATATTAAGTGAATATTAGTTATTTATAATGCATAGGCAGGATACTATTGAGAATTAGTATCATAAATAGGTTGTTGTTGTTTCTTGTTGTTAGGATTAGTTTGTGGTTGAGTAGGTAATTTTTTTGGCCTTAGAGAAGGACTTGTGGCTATAGGAGGTTTGCATGAGTGTAGGTTGAGACACTAGAGGTGGTAATTATTACTAACCATTATTTGTATTAGGCCATTGTTGGGGTCCTTTCCACTAGTTATATGGTTGCCAATTCCCTTATGGTGTCTTCCCTTGGTTTTGAGGTTGTGGCTATTGGGTTTGTTATGAATTAAACCACTGGTTCCACTGAGTATTAGGCTAGGCATTATTCCAAGTAGGTTGGGAATACTAAGAAGGGTATTGAAAATTTTGATTCTGCTATTGGTTATTATAAGGATTAAAAGATTGCAAAGGATCTTGAGGAATACCTTATCTTGGGGCCCATGGTCGATGTTGAGAAATAAAGAATACTTTCATTTCCTCTCCTTCTATTTCCCTGAACTCAGTAGAAAGGTGTTGGGTCTCCAAATTCACCATTAGCTTGCACTGATAGTCCTTCTTTTGCTACTGATAGTGGGGATAGTATTTATCTATATTTTCCTCGGCATCTTCATGCTTATTTTTGGCCTGCATTATGTCCAAATATGTAGCAACATCATTGATAATATCTTGTTTGAAATCTAACAGCAGGTTATAAATTTTCATCTTAGAGATACCAAAGACATTCCCTTTAGGAAGTGTGGGTTAAAATCCTTTTACTTTCTTTACTATTGATCTTGAATAGTTAAGATAGATTTTCTTTACATCATCCCAGGAAGATTGGGAAATGTCTCCTCTAGCCATAAGATCTAGTGCTTCAAGATAGTTGTCATTTAGTCCCCTCAAGAAAATGAGTTTTTGTGAATCCTCTTGTACTACATGTTGAGGATTCTTCTTTAGATTATACAGTAAGTGTGAAATATAATCTTCCAGAGTTTCATCTTCCTTTTATGACATGAAAAATTTCACCTCTCTCAAGTTGCCCCCCTACAATACTCTTTATACTTTTGCAGAAACAAAGTTTTCTTTGCATTCCAATCAATTGTTGCCCCTAATCCCATAAACCATCTTAAAGTTGAATTATTTAACATTGTTGGAAACAAATTGAGTTTATGACTATCAGTGTTGTAGTAAAAAATTCGCCAAAGAATGTCAAACTCAAATAGAAAGGTGGTAGGGTCTTCATTGATTAGACCATAGAACTTTGGAAGTGTAGCAATGGGTATGTTCTTGAGATTAGCATTCTTTATAAGGCTAGGAAGAGAGAATGGAAATGTAGGTTTTTCCATTACTGCAAGTACTTGGGAGTGAAGTTATAGCTGGGAAGTGACAATAGCCAAAGGATTACTAGCAACAAGTATGCTTGTGGTGGAATTATCAAGAAAATTGGCTAAAATTTTAGCAAAAGCTCATATATCAGATGGATCAAAAGGGTCTTCTATAGATGAGGATTCTAAAGGAAATTTAGGACTTGCATCAACAAAAGGTAATTCAACTTCTTTAGATTCTTCATTCAGATTAATGGGTTCTCTTGGAAGGAATCTTCCATAGACATCTAATCTTCTTCCTCTTTGATGCATGCAGGTAATTTGACAAACTTGTGAAGAAAGTTCAAAACTACAAATATTATCTAGAAAATAGGAAACTATCTAAAATGACTCAATAAGGTTCTTAGCTTGACACCATCCTCAACAATGATGCCAAAAATTAACAACCCCATAATAGGTAATAATAATCATGCCAAAGCTTCTCCTAGGAATAGTATATTCAAACTAAGTATTATTTTCCTTATCATTAAGTGCATTTAAATTTTCAACCCAAGGACGTATACTTGAAATGGGACAACACATTTTGTGCACTTAGTCTCTCATGGAGTCATTTTGCTTGAGTAGTGGGAAGGAAAATACATGAAAGAAACTTATACTATTGTTACAGGAAAGTAAACACACATAGCTACTTAATGAAAATGATGTTGACAACTATAATTTCAATCTTAACCTATTCTATCAAACCAAAGAATTCATAATGATTATCTCTGCAAGTGGTGTAGGAACATACATAGTGTATAGTGCTATAGGAAAGAACAGTGAATTCTACTTGAAATATTGTAAATTCTTAAATAACTTAACCTAGTCTACTCTAATCCACCTTCCAAGCGGGCCCCCTTGCCCATCTTTTACTAACTATCAACACATAATAGAACTCAAAATCACTTCTTCATCATATTTCCAGAAAACTGATTACATATCATGAAACAACACATGGAACTAGAAAAGTGACTTTTCTTCAAATCATAGAAAATAATACAACCATTTGACTAACTTTCTCTCTACAATAATATCCCTTTATATAGATAATTGATACTTATTTGAACATAAAAGATAAGGTCTGACTAATTTGTGCCATAAAGAAAGGAAAATGCAACAGTCCATGAAAGAATATCATAAAGGCTGTATAACTGCTTCGGTAGAACATTGATCACATAGAAAATATAGTGTAGGCGTTTTCCTATATTTCTTGGAATGATTTCCTTTTCAATTTATCAAGCATGTCCCATGGTATCATAATGGCTCTTCATCACCATGTCTAATTCTTCTTTGCTCTTCATCAATGCTCATTGATCCTCTCTTTAGTCACTCCTCTTTTCCTGGTAGGTTAGTAGCATATGCATATATTCAAGTATTTAACCATTCAACTTAATCCAAATATTAGAACATAAATTCAAACAATTATATGAAATATTGCAACATATATATAATATTTCAAAAAATATATCAACTATTATATACCCATAGGCTTTGATGGTTTGACTGTACTTATAGCATGTTTATAGGTTCAAATACTGAAAAAGCATAACAAGTGTTTTCGAAATATCTTAGAATAGAGCATAAAAGTATCATAAAATAAAGACAAATTATTGACTCATCACTATATACATATCTTCTTATGATTATATCCCCCTTATAACATATATCTACCCATATTATCCCCCCTATAACATATATCTATCCCCCTTTTTTGACAAAAATGCCAAAAACAAAATTACTTACTGAGATTCGGTGGAGGAATCTTATCAAAAATATATTTGTACCTCTATTGTGCATCTCCCAATGATGTCTCTAATGATTCCTTTAGTGTCTACAACACCACAATTTTTTCATATGTCAGCTGGAAGACTCATCATGCTATCCATAGCACTAATATCAAGGGTATTCACTAGTCCTTTTGCCTTGTGAATATGCTTCTGCAATTATTCAATATGGGGTATCAAAATTGCTTATAACTCCATGAGTTCCATTCTTATTTTATTCTCCTCTTTCTCAATTCATGTTTCACTCTTATTAAATGTTTTAGCCTTTGATAATATACTTGAAATGTTCCAAGCTTGGTGGTAACCTTTGTCAGTTGCTCAGTCAACTCTTCCTCAATAGATTCATCTTTCTCCTTGATATCCTTAGTAAAATTTGAAGGTAAAAAAATATTTTGAAATAATAAAATAATATCTTTTAACTATTTTTCCAATTCGATAACCAATTCAATAATCTTGTTTTCCATTTTCTTTCTGTGCACTTTCAACATATACTTGGTGGTCTCTATACTAGATTGATTGATCTATTTTTATTATTTCTTCCAATTGGTTAAGTAGACTTCCCTTCTCATTTATATCAGCATTAGGGACAATCTCCTGCAATATCTCCTTAGCATTCTCTAGCACATCAGTCTTTTGTTTCTTTACTAGTAATTTATCTTGTGCTACTTTCTTCTTAAGTAGATCTCCAAATTCAAATATCTCTTTAGGGCTTAGGGTAGAGATGTCTACCTTTGGAATTACAATTGGTTGGCTTAAGTCAAATTTTGACATCTCATGCTTTCTATTTTTTAAATTTTTCTTTTCTATTTGTATACTTTCTCCAATTGATAACTTTGGGGAAAAAGATATCTTATTTGAATCAGATGTAGTAGCTATATTTGTATCTTTTGTTCTTTCTTCACTTTCTTCTTTTTTTTATTTTCTTCCTTCTTCTCTTCTTGTTTCTTTTCTTCCTTCTTCTCTTCATGAACTTCTTCTTTCTTTTCTTCTTTTTTATCCTTTCCCTTCTCCTTTGGCTTCTCCTTCTCTTGCACTTGTGACTAATGTTGACCTATAGTCTTAGTAGGTGTGACTTGATTGGTATTCTGATCTATTTTAGACTTGGTCTCTTTGGTTTCCTTGGTGTCCTTTTGTTCAGTCTCCTTTACTTGTTCGGTGGACTTATCTACATCAGTAGGAATCTCTTTTGTAACCTATGAGATAACCTCATTAATCTCAGGAAAATCATTTACTTGTTCTAGTACCGATTCATCATCCATTAATTCAAATTTTTTTGTATCATCAATATTCATTTGTTTGATATCCTTCTTGTTGGTAACCATCACATCTTCATCATGAGTTATCTCTTCTATTGGGTCTTTGTTGGTTATAACTTGAATAATAACTTCATATTTTTCTATTGTCAAATCAATAGGATTTGACTTACCTTGTTGCTCCTTAGTCTCGGTTGATTGGTTAGGAAAGAAGATATTTCTCCATATACCATCTATTTCCTTTTGTACTTCTTCTAGTTTATCAACCATAATCCTTAATTCTCTTTTTTAGACTACAAATCTCTTTGTCTACTCCTTCAATGTTTCATTAATCCCTCTTGTTGATAATTCAGGTATAGTAATAGGTAGAGATCTTTCCCTCATTTGCCTCTTAGATGCCATAACATGCTTCCATCTAGAATCTATCCTTTTGTATAGATAATTAGGTATGTGGTTGGCAAGTTCAACCAGAATAGTTCTGGATTTTTGCAGTGTAGACACAACTGCCTCCTCAATATTTTCTTTATCTTCATCAGACCTTGTTTCATATTTTTCATACTTAGTTCCTGCAAAACTTCCATTTTTCTTAATATTCTCAATGAACATAGATAGGTTTCTCTGTTTAAAGGGATAGTTCTGCACAACTTTAAATTTGCTCAATTCGTCAAATTCAGACTCACTATCTTCTTGTAGTTTCAACTTTCTCCATGGTCTACTAGATGATTCCTTCTCTCACATGTGTCTTAGGTTTTATTTGATCTAGCTCTGGTTTCTTCTTCTCTCTCAATGTGTATGAAGATATTTTCAATAGTTTTGTACTTATTGGACTCATTGTTTCCTTTTTCATTCTAGGTT
The DNA here is from genome assembly GCA_027943335.1 of Chamaecyparis obtusa. Classification (NCBI taxonomy): domain Eukaryota; kingdom Viridiplantae; phylum Streptophyta; class Pinopsida; order Cupressales; family Cupressaceae; genus Chamaecyparis; species Chamaecyparis obtusa. Next base: position 4,299,021 of record BSBK01001728.1, on the reverse strand, counting down.
TCTTTACCTTTATTTCAAAAGGACCTGCCTCATCTTCTTCAATGCTCATTCTAATATTTTCTAATAAACTTCTTATCATTCAGCTAGTTTTCCTCTATACCTTAGGTATCAATATACCTAATTTTATCTTTTCCTTCACTTCTTCATAAGTCTCATACTTATTAGCTCTCTCATCTACCGATTTAGCTAATACAACTTCAATTTGTTGAGAAGCAGTGTCAATATCCATTTCATATCTAGGTAAAAGCACAATAAACTATCACCTTTTAGGCTAACTAAAATCGCTCAACCCAGTTGGACTCGGCCAATCCCTACTCGATCGAGTCCAATATGATCGAGTACATGTAGGTTCCATGTGGCATCAAATGGCACCTACGTGGTCCAGTTGACTAGGTTGAGTGGTACTCGGTCGAGTCCCAATGATATTATAAATGCCATAAAAGAGCCCCAAGCCCCTTATTTGTACATTGGGGGGCTAAGAGAGTGGGATTGGATCTTTAGAGAAAACTCAGTCGAGTTCCAAGTAAGGGCCCCAATTTTTTAATTTTTATTTTTTTTAGTATTTTTAAATTTTTTCTTGTATTTATTTGTAAAAAATGATTTTTTTTTTTTACTTAACGTTATAACATTTTTTTTTCTTCATTATTAAACAATAAATATTTGTAGGCTATATATTATTGATGTTAAAAACATATAATTTACTTATAAAACTTAAATGTAAACCCAAACCTAAAAACATATAATTTACCCAAAATTTTGAAACTTAAACGTAAAACAAAAACCTAAAAATATATATAATTTACCCAAAACATAAAACCAAACCTAAAAATATGTAAATAGTGCAATATAGTCATGTAAATCAAAAACACTTGAAAAATATTGAACAATTGAATATTATGCATCCAAAAGATTAAATAAACATACCTAAATTTTTATGTACAAGGAAATCCATTTGGGAGAAAACTCATGAACAATTTAGACATTTAATACCTATTCTATGGACATGGGTTTGGGATATGTCTCGAATGCCTGCTATTTAAATTTTAAAAATAATAATGTATGAAAATTATTCTCAAAATTGTGAATAGAGAATATCTAGCATCCAGGCCCTAGAAACCAATCAAAATAGAAAAATCACCATCCTGAATCTATATACCACTATGCAGTACTCCAAATCTACTTCATAAAATTATAAGAAGTTGAAAATCTGACAACCTAAGTAAAATTTATACAAGTGTTTGAAACACAATGAGCAATTTATGGGCCTATATATTGCACACTTGGATGACCCTCGGGTGAATCTACCAATGGTAATAATAAACTTTCACTTCAATAGCCTCTATGACACCTTTATACACATGGGTAATGGCAAGGCACCTAGCCTTGATCGATTTCCTTTTGAATAATAATATAATAAACTTATATTTTCATTCAAGCCTTGAAGTCCTTCAAGTGGACAATGAATCCCTTCACAACTATTCTAGGCTAGGTTTTGTTGGTACTTGTATGGAAACATCAATT